>ONZH01018556.1:0-45863 GCA_900303285.1 Rhinella marina | reverse complement strand
CTAATTTTCAGCTTAAAGAGGATCTTTCACCATTCCTGACATGCCTGTCTTAATAGCTTCATGCGTTCCCCACATAATAGCAATTCTGGAGCATCTATTCTTATGGCTCTATGTTGTGCCATTCCTTTATTATTCCTGCTAGAAGTTATGAATAAATTGCTAGCTGTCTGCAGTAAGGGTACAAAGGGGTGGTAACCAGTTGGGGGGGGTGTCCTCACACAGTCTTACAGTGGCAGCACTGATTGGATAGAGTGCGTTTTTGCAGGTACACACCCCCAACTTACCTCCCATCTGTACCCTTACTGCAGACTGCTAGCCATTCATTCATAACTTCTAGTAGAAATAATAAAGGAATTGCACAACATAGAGCCATAAGAATAGATGCTACAGAATTATTATTACATGAGAAATGCATCTAGCTATTAAAACAGGCATGCCAGGAGTGGTGACAGGTCCTTTTTAAGAACCTCTCTAATTTTTGCAAATCTGACATATGTCTCTTTATATGGTAATAACTCTAGAATGCTTTTACTTATCCAAGCCATTCTGAAATTGTTTTCTCGTGACACATTGTACTGTGTTAAATTTTAGTCAATATGTTTTACCTTTATTTGTTTCAAAAATCAAAATTTACAGAAAATTTTGAAAAATTAGCAATTTTCAAAATTTGAATTTCTCTGCCTTTTAAGACGGATAGTGACATCTCATAAAATTGTTATTACTTAACATAAATGAAATTGGGGGTGCAATTTCTAAATGTCACTTTATTTGCAGATTTTATATTTGAATCCATTTTTCCTATCGCATAGTAAGGCTTAACAGCAAAATAAACCTCAATGTTTATTACCCTGTTTCTGCAGTTTACAGAACACTCTATATGTGGTTCAAAACTGCCGTATGGGCACATGGCAGGGGTTGAAAGGGAAGGAACAGCATATGGTTTTTGGAGGGCAGATTTTGCTGAGATAGTTAAAGGAGTTGTGTCACTAAGTGGCATTTATCATATACAAAAAGTTAATAAACGGCACTTACTAATGTATTGTTATTGTCCATATTGCTTCCTTTGCTGGCTGGATTCATTTTTCCATCACATTATACTCTGCTCGTTTCCCTGGTTACAACCACCCTGCAATCCAGTAGTAGTGGTTGTGCTTGTACACTCTAGGAAAAAGGTGCTGCTATAGTGTGAAAGCACAGCCACCAATGTTGGATTGCAGGGTAGTCGTAACCATGGAAATAAGCAGTGTATAATGTGATGTCAGAATGAATCTAGCCAGCAGAGAAAGCAATATGGATGATAACACATCAGTAAGTGTCTTGTATTAACTTTCTTTACATGATAAATGCTATTTGCTGAAGTGACACAACCCCGTTTTGAAACTTACACCCTCCAATAAATTTTTCAAAGAGTGCAGTGAACTTTTTTCCCAGCAGGTGTTTCACAGAATTTAGAAACACTTGGCCGTGAAAATTTAAAATGAGCTATTTTACAAGAGAATGTTGCTTTAGCCCCAAATTTTTCACTTCCATAAGGGGTAACAGAATGTAATGCACCCCATAATTTGTTACCCATTTTCTCCAAAATATGACAACAGCAGGGCTCAGAAGAGAAAGAGCACCATGTGCATTTGAGGCCTAGATTGATGATTTATACAGCAATGGCCGACAACTGCAGAGGCTCTGAGGTAAAATATAAAAAGACACCCCCAAGAAATGACCCCTTTTTAGAAACCACACCCCTCAAGAGAATTTACCAAGGGGTGTAGTGAATATTTTGCCTCCATAGATGTTTTGCAAAAATCAATTAACAGCAAATGGTGCAAAGTAAAAATTGCAATTTTTATAGATATGCCATTTCAGTACCCAATATATTGTACCCATTGTGTGCCAGTGTGATAAGTAAGTCCTCTTATTAATATGCCATGCTTTCTGGTTTTATCAGTACCCTACATATGACACTAATCTTTTGCCTGGACATACAACAGGGTCAGGAGTACATCATGCACTATGCACATTTACGCATTTTGTGATGACAACTATAGAGGCATTTGGGTAAAATAATAAATAAAACCCCTGAAATTAAAATTGCATGTTTTCCACAGATATGGCATTTCAGGTTTTTAAGTTGGTTATCCTGGGTGCTGAAATCCAAATAATGCCACATTCACAGATGCGTGGATTTTCACAGATCACAGTCCATGAAAACCCGTCCTGCTGAGCGCACAAGTGCACAACATCATTGGTTGCTATGACGCTGTGTGCTTAGTGCCACTGCCACTGTACAGTAATACACTGGTATAGATCTTGCGAGTGTATTACTGTACAGCGGCGGTGGCACAAAGCGCACGGCGTCATAGCAACCAATGACGCCATATGCAACTCATCCTCTGGCGGCCAATACAGCCATTTTCTGACAACCGTTTTTCTTGATGGAGCTGTGTGAGGGTTTATTTTTTTTGTGGGATGAGTTGCCATCATCATTAGTTCTATTATGGAGTACATACATCTTTTTTGGGGGGTAAGCAGAATAAAGTAATTTTTGGGTTTTGTTATTGCAGCGTGCACCGTGCCAGAAAAATGACACGTTTTCTTTATTTTGCTGGTCAGTACAATTACAGAGATATCAATATTATGTAGTTTTTTATGTTTTGCCACTTTTACACAAAGCATTTTTGAAAACGAAATCATCAACACCACTTTATGAGAGCAATTTTTTCCCCCTAATTTAACCAAATTATGGACAGGCGTTACATTTTTCCCGCCTCATAACCTTCCAGTACAGCATACATACTTTTTGTAGCCAAGAAAATTGTTAAAATTCTGTTATGAATATATATATATGTGTATATATATATATATATATATATATATATATATATATATATAGTTTTACCACCTGCTACATTCATTCAACTTAGTACTATTGCTTGACAGTGCATTAGCCTAGCTGTCTTAGCTATTCAGGCATTTTATCAACTCAACTAAGACAAAATAGCATGAACTAAATTGAATCTCTGATGACTATCTGGAGATAATGGGCTCCTGGCAAGATGTATACTGGTGCCATTAGAGATGCAGTCCTCGCTTATGCTTGACCTATTCACATAATGGTGTCCTGAAATAATGTACAGCTGAACAATATGGTACATGCAGAAAAGATCCATAGGCAGGCATGAGAGATGTAGGAACTCCTGTAAGCCAGAACGGCTAATTATTTGTGAGGGAAACCTATTGTAATGCATTCACTGATATAACTGGATGCAGTGGTTGCACAATACGTGTACTGTATAAATAAATTATACCTATTGATGATTGAAGAATGTGTTGTTGCCCATAACAACTAATTACAGCAACGCTTTCAATTCTTGTAGTTTTTTATTTATTTATGTATTTTTTTAAAAAAAAGCTGAGCTGTGATTGGTTGATATGAGCAAAAAACCCATTTTTATTTTTGACAGTTTTCATAGGTCTCCCCCTTAGTATTTCATATAAATTATACATTTGGCCATTGCTCCTTTATTACTTTAGCCAGCCTGTCTCTTAGGCTACATTCATATGACTGTGGTATGTGCGGGCTCCGAGCCACAAATTTTGCGTCTCAGATCTGGACCCATTCATTTCTATGGGGCCGCAAAAGATGCAGACAGCACACCGTATGCTGTCCGCATCCGTTACTCCGTGCTGCGACCTCACAAAAAGAATAGAACATGTCCGCAATTGGGGACAAGAATAGGCATTTCTATGATAGCCGTGGCATGTGTGATCCACAAATTGTGGAACACACATGGGCTGGTATCAGTGTTCTGCGGATCCGTAAATCACAATGGTTGTGTTAATTGTTAATAAAAAAAAATCACAATGGTCGTGTGAAAGTAGCCTTAGAGTTATAGTTTGTGTCCTTCCTTGGCTGAGGATATTCCTAGATAAGTGACAGAAGATGACCAGGTATGATAAAATAACACAAAAAAAAACAACAAAAAAACAAAACCTTTTTACCTTTTATAAAAACATATTTTCCCCCAAACTGGTAATTTTGTGGCGCTTATCTTAGCAAATATGAAAAGTAAGCAAAGACACACCTGTATATGTAATGGGTTCTAGGAATGATGTAAAATGGCTGCCAGTAACCTGTCTTAGAATGTGAGCAGGACTGGTTGCCACCACTTGCAGAGCTGCCGGGGGAGTGTGTGTGTGTGTGTGTTGTTGTTGTGTGTGTGTGGGGGGAGGGGTTGGCTAACTACACACTACACTGCTCTACAATAGATAGTTATGATGCGATCCTGCCAACAATATGCCATTATGGCTGAGCAGCCTGACAGAAATACTCACCAATATTTTATATATGCAAGTTTTATGTGCAATGAGTCCCTGCCCCCTAGATAGCTCTGCAAGTGGAGGCAACCTATCCTGCTCACACTCCAGGACAGGTTGTTGGCAGCCATTTTAAATAATTCCAAGAGAATCTCTTTAAATAAAATTTTATGATAATATATTTGTATTTTTTTAACATTTATCACAGAATTTATAACATTTAATTGCAGAACCTTTAGACTAGGAGTAAAGCCCATTATTACTATTAACCCCTTGGCGCATTTGGACGTAACTGTACGTCCAAAATTCAAGTAAGTTGCAGCATTTGGACGAACAGTTACGTCCAAACTGCTTACCGGGACTGTGCCACTATAAAGTGTCACAGCCCCGGAGTCTCCGCTCTCCCGGAGAGCAGAGACCTCGGGGAAGCCGACAAGGGACCAATCAATCGGCAAGCGCTTTGGTTAGTCTCTGCAGACTAACCAATCGGTGCGCTCCATTTAGAAAAAAAGCCGGTTTCAGGCTGTGATCTCCATGCTGGAGATCACAACCTGAAGACTGGCCTGAATACTGTGCCCCCGGGGGCAAGTGAGCCCCCCTTTTGCCTCCCCCTTGCCTCCATTTCCCCCCCTCATGCCACCGTCCCCCGCTGCCCTGTATTTTATGATGGCAGCGGCTCACGATCGGAGCCGCTGCCATCAGCAGAGAGTGTGAGCTGTAATTACTGCTGGCACCGATTTCAGCTGTTTAACCCCATAGATGCTGCGGTCAGTAGCCGCCCGCCGATCCATGGGGTTAAGAGGGAGGGAGCTCACTCTCTCTGCCATCGGGCCGCCGCTGCTGCAGTGGCAGCGGCCTGATGGTTACCATGGCAACCGGACACTTTTTTTTCCCCCAAATGAAGTAAAAAAAAAATAAAAAAAAAAAAGACACATATTAGGTATCACCGCATCCATATAGACTGGCTCTATAAAAGCATCATATGGTCCACCCCGCCAGGTGTATGCAAAATTTTTTTTTTAAAAAAAAAGCTATACCAAAACAGCCATTTTTTGTCACATTTCATCACAAAAAATGTAATACCAAGCGATCAAAAAAGCGTATGCCACCAAAAATAGTACCAATCTAACCGTCATCTCATCCCACAAAAAATGACAATCGTCCAAAAAATAAAAAAACTACAGCTCTCTGGCTATGGAGACACTAAAGCATGATTTTTTTTGTTTCAAAAATGATATTATTGTGTAAAACTTAAATAAATAAAAATAAATATACATTTTAGGTATCGCCACGTCTGTAACAACCTGCTCTACAAAAATATCGCATGATCTCTCCCCTCAGGTGAACACCGTAAAAAAAAATAAAAAATAACTGTCTAAAAAAAAACCATTTTTTGTCATATTTCATCACAAAAAATTTAATACCAAGCGATCAAAAAAGCATATGCCCCCAAAAATAGTACCAATCTAACCATCATCTCATCCCGCAAAAAATGAGCCCCTACCTGAGACAATCGTCCAAAAAATAAAAAACTACAGCTCTCTGACTATGGAGACACTAAAACATGATTTTTTTTTGTGCTTCAAAAATATTGTGTAAAACATAAATAAATAGAAAAAGTATACATATTAGAAATTGCCGCGTCCGTAACGACCTGCTGTATAAAAATATCACACGATCTAACCTGTCAGATGAATGTTGTAAATAACAAAAAATAAAAACAATGCCAAAACTGCTAGTTTTTGTTACCTTGCCTCACAAAAAGTGTAATATAAGGCACCTTTCACACGGGCGAGATTTCTGCGCGGGTGCAATGCGTGATGCGAACGCATTGCACCCGCACTGAATCCTGACCCATTCATTTCAATGGGGCTTTTCATATGAGCGATGTTTTTCACGCATCAGTTCGCCGTTGCGTGAAAATCGCAGCATGTTCTATATTCTGCGTTTTTCACGCAGCCCTGGCCCCATTGAAGTGAATGGGGCTGCGTGAATAACGCATTGCATCCGCACGCAGGTGCGGATGCAATGCGTGATTCACTGATGGTTGCTAAGATGTTGTTTGTAAACATTCAGTTTTTTTCCCGCGCGTGAAAAACGCATTAAAACGCTTCGCACCCACGCGGAAAAAACTGAACGAACTTACGCAATCGCAGTCAAAACTGACTGCGATTGCGTGCGCATTGGTGCGGATGCGTGCGGATTTTCCGGAACGCATCCGGACCTAATCCGCGACGCTCGTGTGAAAGAGGCCTAAAGCTACCAAAAATCGTATGTACCCTAAAATAGTACTAACAAAACTGCCAACTTATCCCGTAGTTTCCAAAATGGGGTCATTTTTTTGGAGTTTCCTACTCAAGAGGTGCATCAAATGTGACATGGCAATTTCAAATTTTTCCAGTGAAATCTGCCCTGGCGTTCCTTTCCTTCTGCGCCCTGCCGTGTGCCTGTACAGCAGTTTACGATCACAAATGGGGCATATCTGTATACTACAGAATCAGGGTAATAATTATTGAGTTTTGTTTGATAGTTAACCCTTGCTTTATTCTCGGAATAAAATGATTTATATGGAAAATCTGCCAAAAAAGTGAAATTCGGAAATTATGGCTACATATTCCTTTAATTCTTGTGGAACACCTAAAGGGTTTAATAACGTTTGTAAAATCAGTTTTGAATACCTTGATGGGTGTAGTTTTTAAAATGGGGTAATTTTTGGGTGGTTTCTATGATGGGAGCCTCACAAAGTGACTTTAGACCTGAACTGGTCCTTAAAAGTGAGTTTTGGAAATTTTGTGAAAAATTTCAAGATTTGCTTCTAAATTTCTAAGCCTTCTAACGTCCCAAAAAAATAAAATGTAATTTTCCAAATGATCAAAACCTGAAGTAGACACATAGGGAATGTAAAGTAATAACTATTTTTTGAAGGCATTACTATGTATTTTAAAAGTAGAGAAATTGACATTTGGAAATTTGCTAATTTTTCTAAATTTGTGGTAAATTTGGTATTTTTTATAAATAAGAATGCAATATTTTGACTCAAATTTGCCACTGTCATGAAGTACAATAAGTGACGAGAAAACAATCTCAGAATGGCCTGGATAAGTAAAAGCGTTTTAAAGTTATCACCACATAAAGTGAGACATGTCAGATTTCCTAAAAATGTATATCACACTTTTATCATGCAGTTTGTGAATAGTCATTGTGCCCTAGTCATATGGATTACATGGGACATATGGGAAGAAACTAAAAATATTATGGGTTTTTGGCAAGGTTTACCCATAAGTTCTGTGATAAGATGTGCTCCAAAAAGGCATAGCAATATTGTGGATGAATAATTCAGCAATATGCTCTCTTGGAGTGAGAATAGACACAGACTGACTCTATGTAGTCATTATCTATTGGCTTATGCTATTTATCATCTTAAATGTATAGTCAAAACAAATATTGTTGAATATAAAGCTTCATATAGCAAACATTTTTCATACAGTACATATATTTTCAGCTATATACAGTGAATACATGCCTCAAGTTATTTTTCTATCCATATTATGGTTCCTTTTTACATTTCAGTAAGTGGTATACAACAGTTAGCACTGACATTTTAAGAGTTATTTTAGTTTTGCTGCTGCAAAACCAACCTTTGCCCCTTTATCAACAAATCCTGCTAGCATATAGTTTTCAGCAATGCCCTTTAACCTAGTGGCATGAAAAGAAATGGAATGCCCCAGATACTGGTTGTGGTTGTAGAAATTGGCCCTCACCTCTTGGTTTTGTAAAAGAGACATACATTTATATAAGGGTAAAATCTTGATATACTACCAGATTAAACGCAATTAGCAATAGTCTCCTTTTTTGTTACAATCAATTTTGCTACTTTTTTCGTACTTAAAATGCAACTATTAGCAAACAGAGCCCTGTTTTTAGGGTATCGGTGAGAAGCACTAGTTTGTCAATACATAAGTATCTACTAAATTACAGAATTGGGGTGCTGTCTGCATTGTCAAATGTTATGCAGGACCCTTTAAATGGTTTCTCAAGAGTTACTGGTCTGCTTAATTAGCATATAGCATGGTAATGGAACACACCAACATATCCTTGACATATATTAGATAGCACAGCTGTGTGAGCTGATATATTCATCCAGACATATAGAAAAGAACAGTTTGCAAATGCCTTTGCCACTTTTGACATGGTAAGCATTTTGACATGTTTATTGTTTCCTTCAGTAATACTGTAATATATATATATATATGTGTGTGTGTGTGTGTGTGTTCTGTGAGTCCATAATGCTGATGCCTTCACTAGCTCTTTAGAATTAGCTCTACTTCATTATCTGCTATGGGTTCTTTCTTTACTCTGATTCTGCCTTAGTATGTGATCTCTCTCCCTCTCCAATGAATACTCTGCTGTGTGCTTCTGTCACGCTCTGGTGTGGAGGGAATAGCCACACCAAGCGTAAGAGGGAAGGGAAAAGACCAAACAAGGGAAACGGTCACCTCCTGCAGGGAACCCTAAAACTAGGCCCTGACTGACTACCAGTATGAACAGGCCTTAGTGGTAGGAGGGTTCATACACAGGAACCTAATAACAAACTCACCCTATAGAAAACTGCAACTAGTGACAGAGGAAATAGTCAACCCGTTCATCCAAGAGGACGGACGAACAGGAGACTCCAGAAGGCAAAACCACAACAGGGAAAAGTAGGATAAACACAATATGGAAAATGACACTTATCTTAATGCAGATATTGCAGCAACCGGATCTCATCCGAGAACAACACCACACACAACAAAGTAAGCAGAAAGTATAAACCGCAAGGAATACTGGGAGAGGAAGGGATAAATAGGGGAAAGATAATCACCACACCCACAACAGCTGAGGGGAAGGGGTGTGGTAAACAGCAACCAAACCAAGAGGAAGACATGTCAAATTATGTCACTTTTGGAAGCCTAGCCGAACGCCTGCAACCTGATGTAGAAACGTTCGTGACATCACCACCCCCCCCTTTTATGGGGGACCTCTGGGCACCCAGGACCAACTCTATCAGGATGAGACCTGTGAAAGGCTTTCACCAAACAACTGGCATTCACGTCAGATGACGGTACCCATGTCCTCTCCTCAGGTCCATAACCCTTCCAGTGAACAAGATATTGAAGAGTCCCACAGAGAACTCGAGAATCAATGATCTTGACGATCTGGAATTCCAAATTGCCATCCACCAAGACAGGCGCGGGTGGCAAGGGAGATGGCTCTAGAGGTTCAACATATCTCTTCAACAAAGATCTGTGAAACACATTATGGATTTTCAGAGCCTGAGGAAGTTGAAGACGAAATGCTACAGGATTAATAATGGCCATAATCTTATATGGGCCAATAAATCTTGGACCCAACTTCCAAGAAGGAACTTTCAACTTAATGTTCCTAGTAGACAGCCACACAGAATCACCCACACTTAGGTCCGGACCATTCATACGTCTCCTGTCAGCCACACGTTTGTACTTGTTACCCATATTTATCAAGTTATTTTTAATTTTTCGCCATGTAGATGGCAATGATGACTAAAAACGTTCTTCCTCAGGAATACCAGAAGTATCAGAACCAGAAAATTTGCCAAACTGTGGGTGAATGCCATTTGCACAAAAAATGGTGACTTACCAGTGGAGTCCTGTCTGCGATTATTTATAGCAAACTCTGCCAGAGACAAAAACGAGGACCACTCCTCCTGGTTCTCAGAGACAAAACATCTCAAGTAAGTCTCCAGACTCTGATTGGTATGCTCAGTCTGTCCATTCGTCTGGGAGTGAAAGGCAGAGGAAAAAGACAGTTGTACCCCAAGCCAAGTACAGAGTGCCTTCCAGAATCTGGACACAAACTGAGTCCCACGATCAGAGACCATGTCATGGGAATGCCATGAAGTTTCACAATGTTGTCAACAAACACTTGTGCAAGAGTTTTAGCATTGGGGAGTCTGGGTAATGCAATAAAGTGCGCCATTTTACTAAAATGATCTACAACCACCAGAATAACTGTCTTACCAGACGAATCAGGCAGATCAGTGATGAAGTCCATGGATAAGTGAGTCCATGGTCTGGACGGAATGGGTAATGGAAGTAGGGGTCCAGAAGGTTGAGTATGTGTCACCTTAGCACGTGCACAGACAGTACAGGCCAACACATAGTCCTCAACACACTTACGCAGCCCTGGCCACCAGAATCTAAGACATGAGGTCGACAGTGGATCTACTCCCAGGGTGTCCCGCAAGCACCGAAGAATGATGTTTCTCAAACACCTTATGACGCAAATCAGAAGGAACAAACAACTTCCAGGGGGCAAGACTCCGGTGCATCTCCCTGGGCCTCAAACACCTTAGCCTCAAGATCATGGTAAAGAGTGGATATCACCACTCCTTCGGACAGTATAGAACTCGGATTCTCAAAATCACCACCTCCGGGAAAACTACGTGACAAGGCATCCGCCTTCACATGCTTAACCCCAGGACGATATGTGACAATGAAATTGAATCTGGTGAAGAACAAAGACCATCTGGCCTTCCTTGGATGAAGTCGTTTAGCTGACTCCAGGTAAGCCAGCTTTTTGTGATCAGTGAATACAGTGATTGGGTGAATCGCCCCTTCCAACCAATGACGCCATTCCTCAAAAGCCAACTTAATGACCAGTAACTCTCTGTTACCCACATCATAATTTCTCTCGTAGCAGAGAGTTTTTTCGAAAAAAAAAAGCATATGGGCGCCATTTACCAGGTGATGGGCCCTGTGATAAAACTGCTCCTACCCCCACCTCGGATGCATCAACCTCCACAATGAAAGGTTGTGACACATCTGGCTGCACCAATATAGGGGCAGAAGAAAAGCACTCCTTCACAGCGGAGAAGGCTCGCAATGCTGCATCAGACCACACTGAGACATCCGTCCCTTTCTTAGTCATGTCAGTTAAAGGTTTAACTATTGTCGAACAGTTCTTAATACATTTTTGGTAATAGTTGGTGAACCCCAAAAATCGCATAAGAGCCTTCAGATTTTCAGGTCAGTCCCAGTCCAGAACAGCACGGACTTTCTCTGGATCCATACGAAAACTTGAAGATGAAAGCAGGTATCCTAAGAATTTCACCTCATGTACAGCAAAAACAAATTTCCCAAATTTTGCATACAACTTGTTATCTCTTTGCAACACCTGTCCCACGTGATCCTGGTGTGTCACCATATCTGGAGAATAGATAAGTATGTCATCCAAATACACGACTACAAACCTCCCCACCAGGTGATGAAAAATGTCATTAACAAAATGCTGGAAGACAACAGGGGCATTGGTCAACCCAAAAGGCATGACCAGGTTCTCAAAGTGGCCCTCAGGAGTGTTAAAGGCTGTCTTTTTTATTCATCCCCTTCCTTGATCCTGACCAGATTATATGCCCCCCTTATGTCCAACTTGGATAACACCTTAGCATCCACAATCTGGTTAAACAAGTCAGTAATCAAAGGTAGGGGGTATGGATCACGGACAGTGATCCGATTGAGTTCATGGAAATCCAGACATGGCCTAAGGGTTCCATCCTTTTTCTTAACAAAGAAAAACCCAGCTGCCACAGGAGATTTGGAAGGTCTACTATGTCCTTTATCCAAACTCTCAGCAATATATTCCTTCATGGCCGTTCTCTCGGGTCGAGAAAGGTTATAAAGCCTAGATTTGGTCAATTTTGCTCCAGGGATAAGATTTATAGGACAATCGTATTCCCGGTGAGGGGGCAAATCCTGACATCCACCTTCAGAAAATATATCAGATAAATCCGATATAAAAGAGGGAAGTGTCTTAGTAGTTAAAGCAGAAAAAGAAGTATTAAGACAATTGTCAACGCAATAATCACTCCAATCCACAATTTGTCTAGTATGACAGTCAATGGTCGGACTATGTTTCCTTAACCACGGTAAACCCAGAACCATAGGAGCAGAAAGACCTTCCAACACAAAACATGAAATAAGCTCCTGATGAAATTCACACACTCTTAATTTGATATCATGCACCATCTGAGACAAACACTTCTGAGATAGAGGTGCAGAATCAATGGCAAACACAGAAATCTTCTTTTCCAATGTACTCGGAGACAATCCATGCATACATACAAACTGAGCATCAATCAAGTTCACCCCTGCCCCGCTGTCAATAAACACCTCAATTCTCACAACCTTTGACTCTAGCGCCACCTCAGCAATCAGGAGAAAACGGGTACTACAAGATGAAAACAAATGCACATTTTCAGTTTCTCTACCCACCCCACCAAGAGTGAGATGAGAATTCAACGCCCCCTTTTCTTTTCTCTCTTTTAGAGATTGAATGCATGGACACACATTGATAAAGTGTCCTTTCTGACCACAGAAAAAACACACACCCTTTTTATTACCAAAATGCTTAAGAGTGGAAACAGGAGTGGCTCCCCCTAACTGCATAGGTTCGTCCCCTGACATCAACCTAGGGGAATTTTCACCCAAAGTGTCATAGGAAGACAGTACACTACGTGATAGTACGTTCTGGGAGCGGTGGCCCCTAGATCGCTCTCATAGGTGCCTATCCATGCGTACAGCAAGAGACATAGCGGCTTCCAAAGACACAGGGGTTTCATGAAAGGCCAAAGCGTCATTCAGCCTTACTGATAAACCTTGACAGAATTGGCTACATTGAGCCAGATCGTTCCATTCAGTATTAGTCACCCACCTCCGGAACTCAGAGCAATAGATCTCAACCGAGCGCTCACCCTGACGAAGGTCACATATCTGGGTCTTGGCCAAGGAGATACGATCCGGGTCATCATAGATAATCCCTAAAGCCTTGAAAAATTCATCTACCGACCGGAGAGACTGCGATCTGGTCGGCAGAGAAAAGGCCCATGACTGTGCATCTCCTTTAAGCAGCGAGATGACCACACCAACCTTCTGCTCCTCATTGCCAGAAGAATGTGGACGCAGTCTGAAATACAATTTGCATGCCTCCCTGAAAAGAATAAAATTATCACGTCCCCCAGAAAATCTATCCGGGAGGGCGACCTTAGGCTCCAAACAGGCCTGACACCCAGCACCCCCAGAACCACCAGCCTGTGGTCTCTGAATCTGGTTGCGGATGTCAGCCACCTCCAAGCTGAGTCCCTGCAGCCGTTCAGCAAGCACAGCAATAGCATCCATGTCAGCACAAAAATGACATTAATTTTTGTTCGGCGGTTTATAATGTTAACCTCTGGTGTGGAGGGAATAGACACACCAAGCGTAAGAGGGAAGGGAAAAGACCAAACAAGGGAAACGGTCACCTCCTGCAGGGAACCCTGAAAGTAGGCTCTGACTGACTACCAGTATGAACAGGCCTTAGTGGTAGGGGAGTTCATACACAGGAACCTAATAACAAACTCACCCTATAGAACTCTGCAGTTAGTGACAGAGGAAAGAGTCAACCCGTTCCTCCAAGAGGACAGACGAACAGGAGACTCCAGAAGGCAAAACCACAACAGGGAAAAGTAGGATAAAAACAATATGGAAAATGACACTTATCTTAATGCAGATATTGCAGCAACTGGATCTCATCTGAGAACAACACCACACACAACAAAGTAAGCAGAAAGTATAAACCGCAAGGAATACTGGGAGAGGAAGGGATAAATAGGGGAAAGATAATCACCACACCCACAACAGCTGAGGGGAAGGGGTGTGGTAAACAGCAACCAAACCAAGAGGAAGACATGTCAAATTATGTCACTTTTGAAAGCCTAGCCGAACGCCTGCACCTGATGCAGGAACGTTTGTGACAGCTCCCTACACTTAGAGTCACTCTACTAAAACCTCATCCCCTTCTTGCTAGAATCTCTAACACTATGCTACTCTGAGGAGAGGGAGAGAGAGAGTGGAGGTCAACAGCCAGGAGCAGTAACCTGTCTAATCTATAATCAGAAGCCACATCACAGACAGCTATGTATAGATGTTGTGCAGACTTTATAGCAATAAAATGGTAGAAGATATTTAGAAAGCAGCTTTCTTTAAAACTTGATTATTAAAAGATTTGTCCTTTTATGACCAGTCCCTTGTTACTACACAGGGTCCCTACTGCTGAGGCCTATATAGAGGCTATACAAGGTGTCTGTTCAGTTCTGTGGATAGACATACTAAGGCATAGTCACATTAAGTCTCCAGATTGAGAGTTGATCTTTGTATTCGGTCTCTGCTCCTCCAAACAAGAATGGGAGCAGCTTGAAGTAACAAGCTCCTTCCACTATAATGTTAAAGGTGCAATGCAGTTCTGGCACCAACTTTCAGCAACAGAGCTACACTAGGCTGTAAAAATAGGCAACTTTTTCCTGTGTCTGTGAAAAAAATATATGTGTCTATGATTTTTTGAGGCTGATGGCCAGATTATTTTGGTGGTAATGAACATCATTTGTCAGCTCACAGTAAGGGTCCATTCACATGTCTGCATGTCATTGTGGATCCACAAAACACGGACACCAGCCATGTGCCGGCACTATAGAAATGCCTTTTCTTGTCCGTGGCTGCAGACAAGAATAGGACATGTTCTATTTTTTTGCGGGGCCACAGAACAGAAGTGCGGATGCGGACAGCACACTGTGTGCTGTCTGCTTCTTTTGTGGCCCTATT
Source organism: Rhinella marina (assembly GCA_900303285.1). Lineage (NCBI taxonomy): Eukaryota > Metazoa > Chordata > Amphibia > Anura > Bufonidae > Rhinella > Rhinella marina. Next base: position 30,903 of record ONZH01018556.1, on the reverse strand, counting down.
AAAAATGAATGGGTCCGCAACCGTTCCGTAAAATTGTCCTACACTCTCTGGTAACATGTTGCAGCAACACTATCCCTATTGCATGAGCGTCTTGTCACGTCTCTCCCTATTCTCAGCTCACAGGAAAATGATGATGACAATGCAGGATCAGGGTTCTGCCTAACTGTGATATCATAGGGGGGTGGCTACCTGTAGATTGGCTAGGTGCACGGCATTATGGGTGATCTTGCGTTCCCGAGTCTGTCTCCTCTACACGTACTTTCACTTTGTAACACGTGCTGCCACCGTTTTAGGAAAACTCATTAGTTACCACAAAGCGCAAGGAAATTCGGATTAATTTAGAATTTAAGTTTTCCTAAACTTTGGATCAAATTCTGCTTTGGATGCTTCGCTTTGCTCAAATAGTGAAGGCAAGGAATATGAACTAACCCTCTACTATCTGTCAGGCCTCAGCTATGACAGAGGCATAACTTGAATATAATGGAGCCAATGCCCAATATCTATAAGGTGACTGGACTGCTCTCAGAAACTGTCATCATGGTTCCTAAAGCAGATTCATATAGCATCTGTTCATAGGTTATGGACTGCACTTTACCGTCACCACCACAGTGGGGAATTTCATCTTCTCAACAGCCTTGTACGGGAATTTCAGGGTGGTTGTAACCATGAAAACGAGAAATATGTAATGTGATGGAAAAATGTATCAACCCAGTAAAGGAGGCAATGTGGACAATCACAATACATTAATAAGTGCCTTGTATTAACTCTCTCTACATAATAAATGCAATTTGCTTAAGTTAGACAACCCATTTAAATGTCTAGAGTATTCTACTAGTCCACTAGAGTATTCTACTAGAGTAACTAGAGTATTCTACTAGTCCAGAAAGAGCATGTTTAGAGTAATTCAGAGAAAAAATGTTGTAATCATTTTTCTAGCACCGGTATTATCGTAAGCATTATTTGTTTACAGGCATTATCCATGAGCAGAACAATTGCAGCAAAGTCTGCAGTAAAATTTGCTTCCATGGCCAATTATAATGATTTTCATACATATGTGGGAAATAGAATACATTTGTTTTATTTTAACTAATTTGTACCTTGAATGTTTACAGAAACAACAAGAAATTAATCATTTCATTTTTAGTTTTCATTAGCAGCAAGATATGTGAAATTAGCCTTTCTAATAGAACAGCTGAAGCACAGTTTGGCTCTTATAATGAAAGCCACTGTTGGTTATGTGTAATTTTTACATAATACAAATTGTGAAACGTATTTGCTCTGGAGAATTCAATTCCAACTCTGTGATCCTTGCAGCAGGTCACAAAGAACTAATTAACCTGCAGAACTGTCAACATAATTTGGATAAAGCTCATCTTTGTGTTGGAAATAATCGATAATACATTTCTTCCAAATGAGATCAAGACAGTAGTGGATAAAAGGGGCAGAGGAAATTCGGTTCAGTAACCAGTATTTTAATATTGTGGCATAAAAAAAAGCAAAAAACACCCCTTTCATGTCAGGATACGACCACACGGTCAGGTTTCTGCATGCAGTGTTTGAAGGCAAAATTAGGAAAGAAAGTATAAAGGAGAGATATTACTCTCCTTTTTTACATGATTGATATTTGTTGTTTATTAATTCACCCAAATAAGCTAACATTGTAGCATGGAATATCCTTAAAGGGGTATTCCAGCCAAATGAAAAAGTGTAGTAGTGGAATTCAAACTGCAGGTCCCAGCAATAGTGTTGAGCAAATCGAAGTTCGCAAAATGGACTTCATTCCGAATTTCAGCAAAAATTTGCAAAGCCAAATTTCCTCGTGGTTCGTGGTAATGAATCGATTTTCCCTGAAATGGTGGCAAAAAATACATTTCATACATACCTCATTCATTTGAACACGAAGAGGCCACCGCGGCCATCTTGCTTGAAGATCCCACGCAAAATCTTGTGCCAGTGATGTATGACGTCACCATGCCAGGCAGAATTGTCATGCAAGATGGCCGCAATGGCTGTTCCCTGTCGTTGCACCCGCTCTTTACAAAGAAATGAATTTTGTGACAAAGTAATTTGTCACAAAGCCAATTTTTTAAAAAGTTTGGCTATGCAGCTGAATAAAAATTTTGAGAACTTAGCTAATCTCTACCCAGCGCCAATGGCACAGAGTAGCTTTTGCCAGGGACAGATATGGCCCACAGCAGAGGTAAATGAGTATATACACAAAATGTCATTCTGAAACTGTTATATCGTTGGTGGCAAATGTATATCATTTCACACTCTCTCATACATAATTTGCAGAACAGCAAGCATTTTGAAACTATGTAATAATGAAGCAATAGCATAATAAAACATGCCACATTATAAAGTAGTCAAACTGACGTAGCTGTGAGATGATTTACAAGCCCCATGTAATATCCCACTGTTCAGGTGTGCATTAAAGCCTAATTAGGTCCGTGCTGCATGTATTATTTCTATGCATTTGGTCATGAGTGATACATTGCTGGACAGATAAAGCAATTTCTCACTTCACGACTCTACATTTAAATCTCCACAGGAACTCTGCATCTGACTGAGTGGAGGTCTTTTTTATTTGCTCAACCTCCTGGTGTTTTCCTGTTCCTTCTGATTCCTTCAGCCTCACAAACTCCTACACAAAGAGGCAACACAAAATTTTAATAAGACATGATACAATATAAACACTGCATAGAGCATGGAATCCGTTTGCTGAGCTTTTTCCGTGCTTAGTCTGTTGTAATCTTCCAGTTAGCATGTTTGTTTGGAACATTAAAGGGGCATAAAATGAAGTAGACAGGAAGACGTGTGACGAGTTGGAATCTTTTGAGGATATATATATATATATATATATATATATATATACTTGTTTGATGTTAGTTTTCTATTAGCCTTGTTGACCAGCCTTATCACATACTGCTCTTTAAAATACCACAGTAAATGTCATCAGATACATGGACAGAGAGTGATTTTCTTCCCTTTGTTGTCCTGCTTGGTAGTGAAAATTTTATCTGTAATGTTACTTTTGAGGTAGCTTATCCTCATATTGAAGATGTTGGAGAAAAATGACCATTAGTTTGCCCTGTGTGATTTTATTATTTTTTATTTTCAATTTGAATAAATTGAATACCTACAGAAGTGTGAACAATATGGTGAAGATGAAATGATCTCTTCAGGCTAAATATACAGATGTAGCAATCAGTAATAACAATCAGAATGCACATCATTTCAGTCAATTTTGGCCATATAACACCAGATGAAGCAGGGTTGAGTTTGTGCAGAAGAGCATACAGAAGAGTCATTTGGGATGTCATGGTTTGCATAATTAAATAAGAACTCCCGCAAACATTTTTATTCTCTGACTTTTTAGAAAGGTGCATGATATAATCTGTAGTGAATGCAATCTTCTCATCACAGACTGTAATTCTGAGTTATCCCCTCTCTTCTTATTGTAGCTGGGTCATGTGACCAACTCCCTGACCTCCAACTGACCCAAGACAGGAAGCCAGTTACTTTTCTATTCATTCCTATGAGACTGAAAGTGAGGCTCCCATAGGAATACATAGAAAATTAGACTTCCTGTCCACACATCAGTCTCTGTGTGAGTTGGTGGGTCTGATTCCTAGTCACATGACACAGATGAGAAACATCAGGGAGATATAACTCCCAAATAGAGCCATTGTAAGAAAATGACATTCACTACAGATTACATCATCTACATTTCTAGCAGGACATGGAATAAAAATGTTTGCGGGAGTTCTTCTTTAAGCCTCCTTCACTCATTTATAGTAGCTTACCAGTAACCTACTGTATGTATTTTGTCATCCATAAGAAACTAGTCTACACTCTTTACACTAGTAATTCTGATATTAAAGGGGATTATCCAGCCCCATTTTTTTTAACCAAAAGCTTATGATGCTATACAATAGAGTACTATTCATCCCCTACTGCTTCTGTGCCGCTGCCTTCTTGGTCCCCCCATTCTCTGTGCAGTGTTGACCTCAGTGTTGTCTGCTGCAGCCAGAAATTGTCCTAAGTACATGTTGAAATATTTTCACTGGAGACCACCGATCAGAGACCAGATGGAGACCCAGAAAGTGGTGGCACAAAGTAGTGGGAGATTGGTGAGTTGGTTATGTTGTAGCAATCTCAACAATTTACAAACACTTTGATGTTTTGTCTTCAGTGGAGAAGTCACAAAAAGCATTAGTTATACCATCATGTTAAAGGAGTTTTCCTACTAAAAGCACATACCCTGTCCATAGCACCCCAGCGATACCGAATCCCCTTTATGAATGGAGTTGTTGTGGACATATGTCACCCCAACTCCATTCACTTCTATGGGGCTCCTGATTACAGCCCTTGGCTGTCTCCACCAGTCCCCTAGAAGTGATTGGCCACTGCTCCATTCACATGGAGGACCCTTGTTCTGATGATCATTGTGGTTCCCAGCAGTTAGGTCCCCAGTGATCAGGCACTTATCGCTTATCCTGTTATGTGTTAGCAGGCATACCTCTTTATGTACCGTAGATCAACAAGCAACTTTGTTAAAATTCAAAATGCCTTCCATTTGCATAGGATTACAAGTATTCCACACATTTCCATAGTATTGAATATTGGTGCTACTGTAGGGAAGATTGAAAGTAGCTAGCTGAGGCATATTCCACATGATGAGTTTTATTTGATGTGCCGTTGGCCTTACTGTATAGCATCGACCTTCCCAATTACATCTGCTAGACGTTAATCCATCAGAGAATTAGAAAGAAATACTAATCGTCTCACCTGCTAGCTCTGTTTTGTCTTTTTTCAGGCAACTAAGGAGAAAATTGTTTCAGGTAACAGCAAGGTACTTCCAGAACAGCAAATATTGATGTTTTGTGTGCTTCCTACCTTACTCAACCTGTCAGTTACTTTGTAGTCGCACAGCTATAGTTGATTTTTAGCGTGAAGTGCTGCTGAAAGTAAAATTCTTTTGAGAGCCAAGGACCTGAATTATGTTTAGTAAAGGGAAATTGATTGGTAAGTATCACACCTATTCAGATATAATTGTGGGAATACTTAAAACTGTTGCAGAATAAAAAGGGTTCACTGCGTGATTTGTAAGAAAGGATACACATTTTTAAGACTTCTTGGTTATTAATATTCTGCACTCTCTTTAATGACTTTGTTTAAAAAAAAAATAAAGCTCTCATTAAAAAGTTTATTGATAGGAAATATTCTTAGTTATTTTTATCACCTTTGTATATAATAAAACATTCCCTCCAAAAACACTGATGTGTTAGAGATCAGTATGATAAAAAAGCCAATTTCCAATAAAATTGCATTCAAAATATCAGATGGATACCTTCTTGTTGGACTGATTTTTGAGTTACTTTTCTCATCAAAATCACTAAAGTGGTTGTCCCTCGAAGATTATCCTTTTCAATATTAAAGCTTTGTTCAAATGATGTCTTCGCCCCCCACCAATAACAACTGGGAATAGTTAATAATGACAGTAGCAGCTTTGTCTTTTAATATATTTGGTAAATATATAAACCACACCTAGTGTCTATAAAAAGATGAATGGAGCCACTGAAGTACTATGAAAATATGAAACTCTTTATTACATCACATAAAATAGATTAAAAATTCATGTTATAAAGGGAGGGTGACAGTGCATGAAAACACCACCCTTAGCCCATATATGGAAAACCATACAAGTATACTGGACAATGATATAAAGTTGAGCTCCAATCATATATAGAAACGGGACAAAGCAATATATGTATATTATCAAATACGTGTGACAAACATATATATGTGCAAACAACAACAACAGAAAGAATAAGTGACCCGTATTGTGTCACCAAAGGATCACATGTAGCCAAACTTGATAGGTATAAAGTTACATAAATCCAACAATGTGGGACCTATCAATGTGGCTAGCAAACGCTACTGCTGATCTAGGAGAGGTCAGTACAAAAAATACCAAACCCCAAGTAATACAAGTAAAGACTGCTCACCAACCGTAATGGAGACAAAATGAAGGGCCAGGGATGGCAGAGAACAAACGGATTGGGCACACAATCTTTGTCTTCACCAACATTATCTGTCAGGGGAGAGTCAGAAACTTCCCACACACATTAGTGTGTTGGTTGAACCAGCCATTCTCAACGTGTTCATCCAACAAAAGTCTAATGTGTATGAGCCAGTTATAGGCAGTGAATCTATGAGGCTTGTATTTCATGTGTTGTGTCGAGTTAGCAATTTCTCTTCATACCATTTTGAAATAGTAAACTGCTAACAAGGGTTTTTGATGGTCAGTGAAAGACATGATATTGCTTTTTGTCTCATTGCTCTGCTTTTTTTCTACTTTTATTTAATTAAAATAATCTCCTTGTACTATCTATTCTCACTAATTAGGTGAAAGTTCCTCCACATTTCATGCCAACTTAGAGCATTAAAGCAAGTACTCTGATCTACATGCTGATTTATGGCAGATTGCATCATCTAACATTTATTACAGTAACCACTTAATAGAAGACATGAAGTGCTTAAGACCGTAGCCAGACAGTAAGATTTAAATGGAAGGACGGCACTATTCAGGTTGTGCTAGATGTTCAAAGACATATGCTAAAAGTGTGATTACAGAGTTCTGAAAATGATACAGTTAATTATATTTTAATGTTTATAATTAAATTTACGCTACACATGTATAGGATGGGGTAAACTAGATTAGATCACAAAACATTAAAATACGCAGCTCACACCAGGAATACAGCACAATACAGCATGGTCAGTCGCACATGTGTCCAATAGTTGTATCCACTCCAGTAGGTACAACCTTAATCCACCCTTTAGTGGTCTAATATTGTACAAAAAAAGCATTCATTTTAGAAGATATAAGACAAAGTGTCCCTCCAAACGTTGTGGTTAGTGAGTGCAGTATGCTGCTCTGAACGCATGGGATTTTGCTTTTCTAATGCGCCAGCACAGAATGAGCTACAAGGAAAGAATGCATGGACCAGCAGGCAATTATGGACTAATGTGAACTTTACCTATGTAAGGTTTTTATATCTTTTAAAATGAATGCTTTTTTCCCCACAATATTATACCAATAATGGGTGTATTAAAGGGGTTGTACAAGAATATGCGTGAGGGGGAAGGTGGGGCTTTACCAAACCGCTGGCTCTGGCAACCTGCTCCTTCTCCTCCTGGCCTAGCTGCAATGACGTAGCTTGTACAACCCCTTTAAGGTTGTACTTAGTGGTATGGATACAGCTATGTAATGCATGGGGTAAACCAAACCATTAGTCAGAGACCTGGGAATCATGATAGCCCAAGTAGAATTTGTTTCCAATTGCTCAAAGTGGTTGTTTCATAAATACAGCCCCTATCCATATTCTCTCTCTGAGCCCCTCTGTATAGCCCAATGCAGCTTCTTCTTGATCTCCATGGGCTAGAGAGGCCAGACATGGCTTCTTTTAAAAATGAGGTTGACTCTGTGAACAGCCCATTTTAACTGTGAATCCCATAACACTCAATATTACTTTCATTTAGTCACATTTAGATTTTCACACATATACAGATAGCAGTTAGTGCTATGCTTACACTGGCTCTGGATATGATTCATGGTGACCTTTAGAGGAAAGCTACATGCTTAGAAAAATAATAAAGTATACTTTAGGTTCTTGATTAATAGACATTATTTCTTCATGAGAAAAAGAAAATGGAAATGTCAGGAAAATTCAGCTGGCACTTACCAACCTGCATACTGAACAGATTTGGCTTAGGCCCACCCCTGAGAGCATTATAATGGTAGATCCCTGGTTTTAACAATTTCACCCATGTATGCGGATCTGGACTTCAATGTAGTGGCTGCTTACCCAGGTGGGTCGAGAGACACTGATGCATAGCAGTAAGGGAACAGACAAGGGCATGGTCAGTGGACAGGCAGAGGTCAGGACAGGCAAAGTTCTCACAGTATGGTAATTAGGCAATAGGTCATGACAGGCAGCACAGGGTCACTTTGGTAAACAAGATGAGGTTAGGTGCAACACATAGTACTAGCCAAGCTAGAAACCGACACCTTTGCCTATAGAACAACGCCATTGGATGGTGGGGGCAGATTAGCCTTTGCAAGATGGCCCTTTAAGAGTCAGGGAGAGCATACAGTACTTTAGCAGTTTTCCCTGCCGGCAGAGGTGAGGGCATCACAAAGAATTTGTGTAAACTTTTCTTTTTTTGTGTTTAGCTTAACTATTATCAAGTCTCACTACATTTGTGTGAACAATGCAATATAGTCTTATTGGCCTGTTGTAAAGGGTTGAAAGTTTAGCTCAAAGTAGGGAATGTTATAATTTAAGAAAAGAAGCATTAGCAAGCTGTTCAGTTTCCCACCATTCCAGAAGTACTTGTTTCCAGCATTGCACTGGCAATGTATGATATATGTCATCACTACACCACTGGAAACAAAGACCACTGAGAGCAAGGTGGTGCTGTAACAGCAGTGGATTGAACAGGTGACAGTGCTTCCTTTATTTTATAACATTTCCTGCCTTTACCTACATTTTGGGGGGGTCTCGGAAAACCACTATAAGGCAAGAGTTAGTTTGGGTTGTATTCGCATGTGCAGTTTTTGTTTTTGCAGATAATCTAGCAGTATTGTTTTTTTAAGCATTCAATGTAAGAAAACTGCTGCTCAAATGAACTACTTATGTGGACTTAACAGTTACAGCAGTATTGTATAAATGTTTAACAAAGCATTACTCCTATAATAAGAAGTTCTACAGCTTTAAAAAATATTTAAAACCGTTAAATTGATTGCTGATTCCTTTTACTTCTTCTTTCGTCTTAATGTATCAAAAGAGAGAGAATTAAAATGAGATTTGACATGTCTTTCCTATACACTGCCAAAGTGATCTTTACAAGCAGTAATTGTACTCGCTTCAGTTAAGTATACAGGCACAGTATAAGGCGGCTCTTTGCATCTTAGAATTTGAGCTGGAGGCAGCAACATATAATTTGATCATAGAAGAACTGCTTTTTTTCAGATGGCTTAAATTAAAAAGTAACAACATTTACAATATGAAATCAATATTTCAATTCAAAAACATTTTTCCTCTAATCTTTGCCTGCAGAGATGTGGTTGGATCATAATAGAGATTAACGTTTTAAAACTAAACATTTTAAATATCTTTAAAATAACCCTCTGTAGACTTTTGAAGACATTGACAGTGAGACATAAGTGCTCTTTGCTTCTTTTTTTTTATTAGTGTGCTTTCACACATAGGGGAAAATTTATTAAGACCAGCATTGTGTTTGCTGATCTTAATTTGCCCTGTGGAGTGAGACACTGCAAATTTATTAAGATTTATTAAGATTAGTAGATTTCCCGTGTAAAGTGCACCAGTTTTCTGCCACATGTTGTTTAATCAGTCCTGCCATGGAGCTCTCTCCTGCAGTCCACCTCCTCCCAGCCATGTCCCACCTAATTTTTGCTATTGTTTATGTGCGTAGGGACCCACAGGTAACCTCATAATTATGAGCAACAAAGTCCTAAAGTATTGTATTCGTGTTATTTTTGTGCCCTTCTTTTTATGAAAGCAGATATGGCATGTTATCTTCAGAAAAGCCATCCCTTTTATTATCTCTAAATGTGGTCTTTAACTGGTCATACACATGCGATTAGGATCATATGATGTGCAGCCGATCAATCGTATTTCACTTCCCTTGTATAAATTATTAGACATTAATGTGCCAGACTCAACTCGAGGGTCAAGAAAAAACATTATAATGAAAAAATAGGTGTCAGAAGTAGGATGTGGACCTGGGGACCAGACATTTAAAGAACACCCTACTTTGATAAAATTTACTTCTGGCTACCACTATTTTGCACAAAATGGTGAGTAATTGCCTGTAATGGGCCCATATCACCATCCATAGTTTATCTTGGTGAGTACAGTAGCTGAAAAAAATACAGCATGAAAAATGTTTAAACTAGGATTGACCATAATGATCATATATAACAGTATATTCTCTGGTTGTATCACCCCAGTACGGTCAGTGTTGGACCCAGGCATTGTACAGGGATCACACAGTAAATTATTACAGATGATAATAAACTGTTTTCTGCACAAAATATCTGGAAGCTGTCTGGTTCTGCTAAGAATATAACATGCACATGTAATACCTAACTAAATTCCTAGCATAATCATATGTTGTACACAAAAATATTGTGTTATATTGTGTGTATAATAATGTTTATTATATTAGTGCACATGGTTTCATTTGGTGAAATCTATTTCTTATATCAAATCACAGGTTTATATAGGAATAGTACAGTAGTGTCAGAATTTTCAAATGCATGAACAAAATTTGTTTTTCAGAAGGCCTGCAGTAAAAAGTTCCATTAATGTTATTGTTTTCTGCTTCACCAAAGTTCCTTTCCATTATGGTTGTCATAAGTATTAGACATGCCATTTTCCTTGTCATTGGCTAAATCCTAGAAAATGGCTGCATTAATGAATCTGAAGAGGTCGAACAATAAGATTGCTTTTGACTTGTAGTTTTGTTAATGAAATTAAAAGTCTATTAAATTGAGAGTGGCAGCTAGATTGATGGACAGTTTTCCGACTCACATGTTAATGAGAGGAATCTCAGATGATTGAAAAGAGTTTTTTTGCCTTCACTTTGTTCACATATGTACGGTAGATTTATAACAGCTAGATTTCTGATGGCTAGAAAACAAGTATCTGTCAGCACCTTTAACAATTTAGAGATCTGTAACTTGTCATATGTACTTTGAATGAAGATGTCTGTAGGATGCACATAAAGGTTCACATCTGTGGGGGTGTTCATAGACAACTTACTTTTTTGGTATCTGCTAATAATCTTATGTATATGGCCTGCCCAACCAAATATGTTTCCTGAGGACTAGAAGATGCTGTTCTTCAACATAAATATTAATCGGTGCTGGAAAATCTGATGTTATTTATCTCATGTCTATAGCCAGCTTAAAGACAGTCTATCTTTTCTTGATTGCAAGCTCTGTTTCCAAGTTATCGGATGATGGCGGCGTCGTTGTGCACAATATATTTCGTGTGCATGAGAATATATGCCCATTTGTGATACGCTAGACTCCAGCTATTCCACCAACTTTTGTCTAGTCCTGTTTTGCGCCTTTTTTGTCACAATCTTGGATGGATTTTGGTGCATCTTGTGGTCAAAACTGTACTAGCTTCATTTTTATCTAAAAAGTGGTGCCAAGTTCCCATAGTATAAAGCCCTGTGGCACATTGTGTCTCAAATAGTCATCTTGTGGCACATTGTGTCCATTCATCCCTTCAGACTGCTTTACACACAGAAACACTCAAAAAATTATACGCTACTTTTTAAGACAAAATCACATTTAACAATCCAAATGCATATTGGTCATAAATTTAACACTAAATAAAAATTGTGTCAAGTGGAGTGAATCAATTGTATATGTATCAGAAAAAGAAAATGGCTAATTGTGCACTCATTAATCAGTGTCTACCTCTCTGCTCGGAGTTGGGAACTAGGAATTATTCTCAGGATAGGGGGTAGCATCATGGTTAAAGCCTCCAAAATTCGCTTTAGAGGATTCCCACTCAACATACCACTATTGTGTGTGATAGGAAAATTGACGGAAGAGGACAAGCCAAGAGGCCTGTTTCATTTACCATTTTTTATGCCTGCTTTAGATGTAGAAAAAGGTTTAAATGTAAGCTCAGAAACTGTCTTACATTTAGAAGTGGCAGTGGATCCGCCAAAGTTATGTAGAGGCCAGCACCTCCTCATAACTTCAGCAGATCCACTGCGTGTATAGGGTTTTATTAAGACCAGCGTCTAAAACACTGGTCTTAATAAAGGTGCCTCTTTGTCCCTTGGTGTTTTTTCAAATCTCAGCATGCTCTTTGTGTGTCGTTATTTTTAGATGTTTTCCCATAGACTTCTCTGTAGGAAAAAAAAATTCTGAAAAAGCAAGTTTTTTGTGTGAATAAAACTGCTCTCCAAATAAAGTGTGGCAGCACAGTACACTAATAATGTGGCAGAAAGCTGCAACCAATGGTAAACCTGCAGTTTGCTACGATGCAACTTTCTTATATATTGTTACTGCTGTATGTGAACGTAGCCATTGAATGACATTTATGGCATAAGGAATCAGTAAACAATAAATATACGTAAAGGGGAACTTTGACTGCACATATATCCTCATCATGTGCCTATCTCCATATAGTCCATTATTCATAACAATTTAATTTTTTTTATTATTCTTTTTTTTATTATTTGAAGTTATGAAATAAAATGTTAAATCGCAATGATTCGGTATGCACTGATTAAATTGAATTGAAAGCTTCATGGGCTGTTTATCATGATCAATATATAGAAGACATTGTGTTCCAGATTATGGACATCCATTAGGAAATTGCTTGTCACAATCTCAATAGAAGAAACATTATTGCATAGAGTTAATTATAATTTTCCCTTGAAAGCTCTGTACTGTAAAATTGAATATGTGCACAAGTATGATTTATGAGTCAGCCTTGGCTCTAGGATCTTACTGATGTATGCATTACTTTGTAGGTGAGAGGCCCCCCAGCAGCGGGAGCATTCAAAGAACGACCTGCAAAGCCCACAGCTTTTCGCAAGTTTTATGAGCGAGGAGACTTCCCAATTGCCCTTGAGCACGATACGAAAGGAAACAAAATAGCCTGGAAGGTAAGTAAGAGCACAGCTGTGACTGCCAGATGTGCCTATTGAAGTGACATGTTCTATTGCCAAGCAAAGTTGGCTTGTAAGTAAATAAACCTGAGATGTTTCTCCGTAAATGAAAGTTTTTGGTGGAGGCTGTTAAAGAGGAAACCCCCAGAGTCAGCCGTCCTCCTTGGCTTACAATTAAATTATCTTCTAGAAGAGAGGAAGATGACAGAGCCTCTTTGCCAGTGAGAATTATCTCCTACATCAATTCATCTCTATTTTTATGAGGACCTGGCAACCCTGGCTGTTTCAGACAGTCCATCAAGTGATTGCATATTGCTAGCAGTAGCCATTTATCTCCCCCAAATTTCACCTTCCTGCAGGACACTTCCAAATGGAAGCTTTAATTACCTAAATGGATAGGTCAGAATTGGCTGCTCCCTTGGAAATGCCGAGCTGAATATAAACGAAGGCAGATTCTCATTCTGAGACTGTGCTTTTAGTCTGCAGCATATGTCAAGCAACGTAATCGCTGTCATACATGCCTCTGTTAGAGGCTGACCTCCACTGCTGAAATCATTACAGCACCGACATTTCTCTGACAAAAGGTTAATTGGCTTCAAAATAAATGTATTGCCTAATGACTCCATTCCAATACGGCTGGGTTTCTGTCTCCGAATGGCCCACTGATGTTATTTGTAAAAACTTGCCAATCTCTTTAACTCACCAGGGCAAGCTTTTAAATTTAATTTGAAATAAAAAAAAAAAAAAGCATACTGATCTTTTTCTGCCCCGGCCATTTAATTATGTGTGTTCCCGGAATCTTTTCTTCCTTTTCTCAGAATCATAAATTTGTGAAAGCCAAAATAAGTGAGAAATCTTTATTTGTGCATTAAAGCAACTCACATTGCAAAGCATATTGAAGAAAATGCTAGTTACAGCCGGTGACTTTTTGTACAGTTTGCTGATATGTGGACAAGCAAGGTTACAGATCTGTGTCTCATTCATCAGACTGAATTGCATGCATTTGTAATGTAACTAATATTACATATATTTCCAAGTTTTGGCCTATTCTCCTGCAGGTGAAAAAATAATACCTTTTAGAAATGTGTCTGTTTTGATAAATTTTATTTTAATAAGATGTCCTGCACTGTATCATGAAATGCAGAAAGAAAGAACAGTCAATACATACTACAAAGTAACATAACGTAGTAACATAGTTTATAAGGCCGAAAAAAGACATCTGTCCATCCAGTTCAGCCTGTTATCCTGCAAGTTGATCCAGAGGAAGGCAAAAAACCCCTGTGAAGTAGAAGCCAATTTTCCTTCCCGACTCCAATCAGGCAATCAGAATAACTCCCTGGATCCACGCCCCATCTCTAGTAGCTATAACCTGTAATATTATTACACTCCAGAAATACATCTAGGCCCCTCTTGAACTCTTTTAGTGAACTTACCATCACCTCCTCCTCAGGCAGAGAGTTCCAGTCTTTCTGCTCTTACCGTAAAGAATCCTCTTCTATGTTTTTGTGTACAAACCTTCTTTCCTCCAGACGCTGAGGATGTCCCCTCGTCACAGTCACAGTCCTGGGGATAAAGAAATGATGGGAGAGAACTCTGTACTGACCCCTGATATATTTATACATAGTTATTAGATCTCCCCTCTTTCTGGGTACTGTAGTCCACCCATTCCAGTTATTACTTTGGTTGCCCTCCTCTGAACCCTCTCCAGCTCTGCTATGTCTGCCTTGTTCACAGGAGCCCAGAACTGTACACAGTACTTCATGTGTGGTCTGACTAGTGATTTGTAAAGTGACAGGACTATGTTCTCATCACGGGCATCTATGCCTCTTTTGATGGAACCCATTATCTTATTGGCCTTGGCAGCAGCTGTCTGACACTGGTTTCTGCAGCTTAGTTTGCTGTTCACTAAAATTCCTAGGTCCTTTTCCATGTCAGTGTTACCCAGTGCTTTACCATTTAGTATACACATTGTACATTTTATGTTTATTGCTAAATTTCAAGTAAAATGTTTTGTCTAAGCAGATTATGTATCTGTAAAATGATAATGGCTGATAGCATTGTTTGGAAATAGGAAGGCTAAGCAGATCATAGCGCTCTTGTGTCCTCGAGCAGAATGCAGCACAATATGGTATTCTCATAGATTTAACTGCTGATCATAGTAATCTCAATACACGAGGCTTGGACAACTTGAAAAACAATTGGTGTTTGCCTGTGGAATACATATGATTGAAACACTGGGTATGAACTTCTTTCTTCCCATCTAAGTGCTGTGATTCATATGGCTGTCTATAGTCCTCACAGTATAACTTTTCACTTAAACCTAATGGAACAAAGAAGGTATATACTGGTAAATCTGGATTGTGCTACCTCCATGCTGAACAGTTCTAAGAAGGTACAAATACTTTGGATTTATTTATACAAGACGTTTCTGCTTTGACGAAGCGAATGATCCAATCCGGAAACGTATTGCCTAAATAAATGCAGATTATTTTTGGCCACATACTCTGCTCACCTGCTTTCCTGTTCCTGGCATCATGGACCCACCTCTTACTCTCCTCTTTGTCCTAGTGGGCCCGGCTGCCAGGGTAGCTCTGTTCCTTCATGCAGGCTGTGACTTGCCTTCCAGAAAGGCCTCTGCTCCTCTGCCCGTAGGGTGTATGGCTTCCCTCTGGCTCATAAAGCACTAGTATGTGCAGCCTCTGACTAAAGGGCCAGCACTTATGCACTCTGATTCACACCAGCCAATGGCTGGCCACCTTGGGGTATTTAAGGCACCTTCCCCTATGGGAGTGTGTCTGGGCAATATGTTACTTACTAATTCCCTGTACCTTAATTCTGTTACCGTGTACTGACTTATGCATGTTTTCCGCATTTGACCTTTCAATGCCTGACCTGACCTCTGCCAGATCTCTACACTGCCCCTGAACTGCCAGCCCTTACCTCGGACTGTTTATCAGTTTGCACATACTCTTCCTGCCCAGACCTCAGCCAGTCTCTGACTATGGTTTTGCCTGATCCCCTAGTGCTCTGCATTGGTGTCTCTTGACCCTTGTTGATCTGCTGTCAACCAAATAGAGACTACTCCAGGAAGTAGTGGTCTGGTGGTTCCCTGCACCAAAGTTTAGATCCCTGTATAGGGGTTAAAGGGTGAATACCAGGTGATTGCCCGGTTGGCACAGTGGTTCCACACCCAATGCATAACATTAGTACTTTCTTTGAGTCTCATGTCTGCTCAATATTGAGGCAGTGAAATCCAGATTGACTGGTATATACCTTCCATGTTCCATTTTTTCATTCAGCTGTACATAACTAGCTTAATGCCAGGGATATCTAGCAACTTCAGCAAACACCAGATCCAGCTATACGTTTCCCTTGCAGTGGTTTTGGGAGGGCAAAAACAGTATTGCATGACAGTCTTTCACCTGAACGGATGTACGTGTAATATGTGTTTGTTAGTGTCGCTCTTCTCTCGATTACGAAGAAGGGCCCTCGAGGGGCCTATATACACTGAAACGTTGGTTTCCTATTTTCTTACCTTAGCCATATTTCCTATCACTCCTATGAACAGATGCTATTTACATGCTTCAGTCATGGTGCTAATAGTGATTGGCAGGTTTTATCAACACCTCGGATGAGTATCCCTGCAGATGAGACAGGTTTCAGTCAGATCAATTAATTTAGATTGATATTAGTCTGATTACAATTGTATAGACATTCATGTACAAGTTTAAAGTGGATTTCCACCTTTTACCTTTTTGCCTAATTTCTGTGCTGTTTAGTTTTGTAATATATGTTTACATACTTAATTATCCAAATAAGATGAGTATAGAAACTTTCCCTTTAAAAATTATGATCTTTATTATGCATGATTAAAATGAGATACAATTATATATAACATGATAAGTAGGAGTAACTAATAAAACGCCATGTGGCGCTCCACAACTAGAAATACATACAAAGCACCTTAGCAATGAATCCTAATACAAGGCAGCAATATCAACATCAATAACTAACTGACAAGAAGAGGTGTATGTGCACATTCTAACATCCATGGAACAACCCCCAATTTAGTACATCAGAATGATAACTACCTATTTTGTTGCATACAGCTGGGAAGTGAAGCACTGGTGACTAAATCTACAAGTAACCACAATATCAAAACAGTGCTAAAACATACCCCGTGCCATGGAGCGAGACTGCTGGCGTTCCTAGCAGTCTCGCTTAGAATGTGCACATACTCCTCTTCTTGTCAGTTAGTTATTGATGTTGATATTGCTGCCTTGTATTAGGATTCATTGCTAAGGTACTTACAGCACCAGTAAGAAATTATTATTTTTTTTGTATGTATTTCTAGTTGTGGAGCGTCACATGGCATTTTATTAGTTATTCCTACTTATCATGTTATATATAATTGTATCTCATTTTAATCATACATAATAAAGATCATAATTTTTAAAGGGAAAGTTTCTATACACATCTTATTTGGATAATTATCTATTTTTGAGTATTCCTGTTACGCAATTGTATAGTTGGTGGAATATATCGTAGTGATATGTTTACATACTTGCCAATAGTTCCGAACTTGTGAGCCAAAGTGTAAATATGGCAGGGCTTATGCAAACCGTGTCCAAAAATTGGTGTTTTGAGTCAGTCCTATGTATTTTGGGAGCATTCCTGGGCTTAAAAGTGTTGTGTCATGATGATGACAACTTATTCCCTATCCACAGGATAGTAGATACATTTGTGATTGGAAGGAGTCCAACTGCTGGGCCCCCACTGCTCAGGTGAACAAGAATTCCCTGTGCTTGAATGGAGTGGTGGTCACAAATGAGTGCTGCTGCTTCTTTCAGGTCTTTGGGTTACTTGTACTCAGTTACCTCTGGCAGTCCCATAGAACTGAATGGGGAGGCATACATGCATGTGTGTCTGCCACTCCATTCAAATGGGGAGCTTTGAACCCCATTCTTGTGATTGTCATGGGCTCCATCAGTTGGACCCTCATTGATCAGACACTTATCTGCTACCCTGTGGATAACTTAGCTTCATGAGACAACCACTTCAAATGTCCTTATTTTGGCTATAATAAATGTTGTGTCTGTAGGGGCCAGATGCCTGTCAAAAACCAGATGTGTTAGGTATTGTCGGTACCTGCTTAGTCATCATATTTAAAGGGGGTTCGTCACTTCAGGAAATATAATTTATTATGTAGAGAAAGTTAATACACACCACTTACTAATGTATTGTTATTATCCATATTGCTTCCTTTGGTGGCTGGATTCATTTTTCCATCACATTATATACTGCTCGTTTCCATGGTTACGACCACCCTGCAGTCCATCAGCAGTGGCCATGCTTGCACACTATAGAAAAAAGCACTAGCCTATGTGAGCACCCATGGTCCCGGCCTCCAGAGAAGCCAGCACTTTTTCTTATAGTGTGCAAGCACGGCCACCGTTGCTGGATTGCAGGGTGGTCATAACCATGGGAACAAGCAGTGTATAATGTGATGGAAAAACGAAACAAGCCGGAAAAGGAAGCAATATGAATAATAACAATACATTAGTAAGTGCCTGGTATTAACTTGTACGTGATAAATGCCACTTGCTGAAGTGAGACAACCTGTTTAAAGGGAACCTGTCATCTCCGAAACACCCCTTGAACTAGAGTAAGCATTGTATAGTGTAAGTAATGCTGAATCCGATTATGTAAGTTTTATCTTCATACTTCACTTCCATTCCGTACGCTGTGCTCCCACAAAGCAGCTGTAAAATGCATTGAGAGGACTCTTCTTTGAGTCCTCTCCATTATGTGAGTGAGCACCGGAGTCCACTGAGTGCATTTTACTGCAGGTTTGTGGAGCACAGCGTCGGAATGGGAGTGAGTATGAAGATAAAACTTACATATTCGGATTCAGCATCACTTACACTATACAACACTTACTCTAGTTCAGGGGGGTTTTGGAGATCACAGGTTCCCTTTAAGTGATCTCTTATAATGAGATCTGCTCCAATATGCATGTGCTACTATTGTCATCACATCAGTATTTTATTTTTTTCTGCCTATTAAGATATTTATCTGCATTTTGTCAACGTAATGAATCGCAATTTAGTCCATAATAAGAATCTGTACAGACAGACTATGAACACTAGTGGCTCTCCAGCTGTTGCAGAATGCTATCAATATCTACCCTGCTGTGACATGATGGGAGTTGTAGTTTTGCAATAACATGGGAGCCACAGGTTAAAAATCACTGCTATAGTCATTAATATAATACTTATACAATGCAGGCAGTAGACTGAGCATCAGCACTTATACCTGTACACTAACTACTTATTTGGTCCTGAGCTATAACAGACTTGCTGTTTGCAGTGCATTAAATGGACTAAATAATATTCAGCTGCATAATGTAATCTAATTTATAGCCTGGCCATCTAATTGCTGTTATTAATTCACTATTTATTTGTGCAGTATGAAATATACCACATTTTCCCAAGCATTTTCACAGCACTATCCAGGTTATCAGTGATGCCATGCAGAACAGAATGGTGGATAGAATTACAAGTTCTAGTCTTGCGTCAGTAGCATGGCATTAAATTTCCGGATGCAACGCTTCCGAGCACAGTGGATCTAATTTTATATCTTCGTGTGAGAACATATATTGCATGTAATTACGCTATTTGCTGTGCTGAGAGGCTGATTAAACCTGTAAGCGCAGAACCAGCTTAGCATTCAATCATTATCATCTATTACATGTTTTTGTTAATGCCTTCATCAATCGCAAAATTGCTAAAATTTATAAATGTTTCAAAATTAGCTACTCCTTAAGCTTCCATCTGCTTATATAAAGGGCTGAAAAAACAATATGCTGTGCCTTAAATATGAGTGTAGAAGATACGGCGTATAGCATGGCTGGATAGGATGCACTAGTGCTTTTCTCTAGCTCCATTCTGCTGAAGGGAAGCATTTAGAGAATATTGCAGATAGTGAGGTTTTCAATGAGGATGGATTCTTTACACATGCCTAAGGTACTAAATTTTGTAACAAACCTCTCAAGCAAGGCTCGAGGAGTTCATTAAGCAACCTACATGGAGGGATATAGCAGTGAGTAATGAAAAGTGTTTTACACAGAAGCGTTGGATGTAATCTAAACCCCTCCAGCAAAGTTGAAGGGATGATTATGCAGCTATTTTTTTTCCCTCATAACAAACCAAGTTGTATTTTCCATAATTGCTTGGAAGCATATTTCCCTTGATATATCAATGGCTTGAACAGGAATGGAAAGCACAGTGTGATGCTTCAAAAATGAAGAATAAGACGGCAAAGGAGACTCCTGAAATAAATCTAATGTCTCTACATGAGTGTGTACATAGGACATGAGATAAGATCTTCTGGATTATTGGAATGCTCATTATAAGGAGAATGAGATGTAATAAAATGCTAATGCAGAATCTTCAACACTCAACAATAACAAATTCCTAAAGGTGGTTTAAAGCACTACAATTTTGGAAAAATTGCACTGCAGTTTTTGATACATTTTTTATCCAAAGCCAGGATGCATATACAGTATACTGTATATCTTCTTTCTGCTGAACCCGGACATACCCCCATTTTCATTCAGGCAGGCCCCCTGATATTCGCATCAGAGCATTTCATGCTCTGATGCCCTTCTTTGCCCTGCACTGAATGGGGCTGGACATAGGCAAAAGGAGATCCGGTGACATGCCGGAATGTCCATGGGTAACGCTAGGTGGAGGCTTCCGCCTAGCAGTTTTCTCAGTGATGTCACCGGCACTAATGGGTGGGCTTTAGTGCTGCCCTAGCCTGTAAAATGGCTAGGGCAGCACTAGAGCCCGTCCATCAGAGCCAGGAACATTGCTGGGCGGAAGCCTCCACCTAGCAGTGTAAAGAATATAAACAAACAGCATAGGGCAAGGGAGACCATAAAATGGTTGGAGGGATGGAAATGGGGGTATGTCTGGGTTCAGCTCTGAACCTGGACAACGCGTTTAATCCACTCTAGGCTTTGGCTTTAAAAAACTGTTCTAAATCAGCAGTGCAGTTTATAAAAATGCTATATGTGTGAAACCACCTAAATGGTTTGCTTTCTGTTCAATTTAAGCTCCTGGTTTTGTAAAATGGTGTACCTTGAGGGTGTTTCATATTAGAAAATACTGGATTATCCGAGTTTTTGGTTCATGGATGGGGAACAGAGTCACTATTTATCAGCAAGCTTGTCACCCCAGGTGTGGGTCAAAAACACAGAACAGGTGCAGATCTTTCCATTATACCTTATTTCTGTGGAGGCTTCACTACTGGTTTTGGCTCACAATAACTGATGGAAATAACGGACCAAATTACTAAGGCCTAAGGCCTAGTTCACACAGTCTGTTTTTGGTCAGTGATTTCCATCAGTGATTGTGAGCCAAACCCAGGTGCAGATCAAAACCACAAAACAGGTGCAGATCTTTCCATTATACCTTATCTCTGTGTAGGATCCACTCCTGGTTTTGGTTCAAAATTACTGATGGAAATCACTGACCAAACACTAGACCTAATCCTGATGTCTACAAGAACATTAATATTACAGGACCATAAGTTATAATGACTAAAGAAAATTGCATGCCTGCTGCTTGTGACTGGTCCACTTTAAAGGAGCTGTCAACTGCCTTTTCACCTTGTTGCATGTTTCTGTGCCAGCTACACAGCCCCTCTGACTGGAGCGCGGGGTGCAATGGGTGCAAGGGCAATGCTCTTGTTGCACCAAAGGGACTAATTTGCGTTATATAAAATCATATATCTCTGGTTTCAAACCACCTGTCAACATGGGACAAATAGGGTTGGATTAAGCTTCCAAGTGCTCAGCTCTGATGTCAGCTGGATTTATTTAAAGGTATGTGATGACAGATTTCCTGTAAGTATGCCATGGTGACACGTACATTAAATTGGAGGCAGAGTATGATGACATACAATGATTACACTAATCAGATGGATGCAATACTAACAAAACGACTAACATAGCAAGTTGCGAAATCCCTGTCACTAAATTCTTTAGAATCTACTCCGATTTAGAATATAAACCTTTATTCGCCTTATATGTTCCTGCGTTAACCAGAACTAAGCAAATCCCTTCTGCGTTTACAGCTTAATATGCCCATATATATATATACAGATATATTTCTATGCTATTGTAATAAAAAACTGAAAAAGACAGTGAGAAGCTTACCATCTCCTGCCCTGTGAAGCTGACACAATAGAATTGCAAATTTCCCTGTCATCAATTAATAGTCAGGGCTTATCACAAATTTTTAGAAATCTTGAATAGTGTAGCATGTAATTTATTACTCTCTTTTTTTTTTTATTCAGACACAATTAGAGACGTCTTTTTATTTGATGTAAATTGCAAACTCTTGGTAACATACAGAATGAGAATGCAGTCATGTATTAGAAATAACTTTAATTTAAATTTGTTAAATGACCTCGGAAAGCTAGATGAAAGATTTTCTGCTGAATGGCCTGACGTACCATGTCTGTATAATTTATGTGGGAAATTAGTGCGAATGGTTCAATTTTATGGAGAAGTGCGGCTTGTAGCAGGCCTGCAGAAACTATTTCCCCCCAAGCTTCCATCTGTTCTTCAAACCAGGGCATATGCCATCTCATCGAGCTTGAAAGTCAACTGATTTATAACTCCTGAAAAGTGCATAGATTGAAAAGAAAGGTCGACTGCCGTTATATATGACAGTGATTTGTTAGGCACTTGGATAAAGACAATTCACATTACTATGGACCCGAGGGAAAACTAGCGAAGCTGTAAGCTTCAAAACTTGCTGGATTGACAACCAGGAAAACACAGTATTGAGTTAAAAATCTATTGTTGACCGTTTTCTCATTTTACAATGCAGGGGTTAAGGGTGGGATGTAGAGCAACAAAACTCAAATTATATTGTTATCAATTTGTTTCAGGCAGAATAAGGTTTCTTTGCTGGGCTACAAAGGTTGCCATCTAAAAGTGTCAGACCTTGTTACACTTTAATCTTTTAACTGTAAGCTGAAACATCAGTCTTAAAAGTGCCGGTTGCTGCTTGACAGAAAGTTCCGCTCAACATCACAAACAGGTCACTGATGAGTTTTCTGAGGCTGCCCTGAAGGTGAATGCTCTGTCCAGGCCCAATTAGTAATTTAATGAATGTTTGTCTCCATCACTTTAGTGCTTCCCTCCACCCTCTCCCACCCACCCAATATTATTGGAGGACTACAAAGTAATAAACTGTATGTTAGGTAGCAAACCAAATCAAATAGAAAATGTAAATTTTTTTCATTTGAAGCTGCAGTTCTTTCTACATTTTCAAACGTGACTCGGAGGAATTGAAGTGCTTTTGTCCACTTTACTGCAAGAAAAGACTGCTTTATAAAAATTAAAATTAAAAGTTTCAAGTAAAAAAATGTGTCTCTTTCTCCCCATCAAGCTGTTTATCATTTACTAGCTGTTTACTAAAAAAATACACATATTACCTATCACTATATCCACTGATATCTAATATATGATCTACCCCGTCAGATGAATGCCATAAAAAAAATATAAAAACAAAGCCCAACAATCATAATCACTAGATCAGAAAGTTGTATGTACTCTGAAATGCTATAGCAAGACAAAAACCTGCTGAAATGTAAAATAATTGGCATTGCTGCATCCATAATGGCTCTATAAAAGTATCACATGATCTACCCCATCAGGTGAATGCCTTAAAAATAAAAACTATTCCAAAACAGCCATTATACATAAACATAACACATAAAATCAAGCAATCTTATAATGGTACCAAATAATTTGCTGCCTCCTCCCACAAAAAATTAGCCCTCAGACAAGATATTCACCAGAGTAACATAGTGCTTGAAAACCATTCTAGCAAAATTTGCCCTCCAAAAGCCAAATGGTACTCATTCCCTTCTGAGACTTGCAATGTACCCATATAGCAGTTTATGACCACATATGAAGTGTTGCTATATACAGGAGAAAATAGGTAAGAAATTGTGGAGTGCATTTTCACCTGTTACCCCTTGTGTAAATTAAAAATGTGGGGCTAAAGCAACATTTTATTGTAAAATAAAAATGTAATTTTTCATTTCCTCAGCCAAGTGCTTCTAAACTTTATGACATGCCTGCTGGATCAAAGCACTCACTATACCCCTCAAAAATAATTTGAGGGGTGTAGTTTCCAAAATGTGGTTACTTGGGGTTTACAATGTAGAGGTACCTCAGGGTCTCTTCAAATGCAAAATTGCGCTCCTTCCTTTCTAAACCCTGCTATGTGGGGGGGGGGGGGGCGTGGTCTGGCAGCGTGGACGCAGTCGAGTGAGTTCTGCTGTGGATCGACAAGGAGCGAGCTGTTAAGCTTATTTATTCAGCACCAACATGGGCAAAAATGCAAAGGACAAATCCAGGGAGACTCCGGGAGTCGTTCGGCCGGCTACTGGCCAAGGTGACCTGGATAGATTTGTCAAGAAATCGTACGCTGCACAACCGAGGAGGCCTGACAAGATGGCACCGTCTCAGGAAGTGCGGCCACGAGGAGAAGAGTCTGACTCAGAAGAAGGTGAGAGGAGTGAAGCTGAACATGTGTCTACTGGAGATGGCCTACCTGTATCCAGGGGCTTCATGCGCCAACTGTTAGCAGAAGCCTTAGACCCCCTGGTGCAGGAGCTCAAAGATTTCCAGCAAGAGCTTAAACAAGTGGGAGACCGAGTAGATACTTTGGAAACTGCGCAGGCAACTGTTGTAGACTTTGGTACCTAGGTCTCACATAACCTAGACCACGCACAAGCTCACATTAACTATTTGTACAACCAACTAGAAGATCAGGACAACCGGGGGAGACGTTCCAACCTACGTTTAAAGGGATTCCCAGAGACTATTACCGCAGACGCCATTATGCCAACGCTCACGCGTTTTTTCTCTGAGCTTCTTGGCCCTGATGCTGCGGCTGACCTCTCTATGGAAAGAGCTCACAGAGCCTTGAGGCCTCCTCCTAACTCAGATGAACCCCCAGAGACATTATTTGTAGATTGACCTACTTTCAAACCAAGGAGAAGATTATTAAAGCTGCAAGAACAACCAATCATCTCACCTTTGAGGGTTCGGCTATTTCAATTTTCCAGGACCTGTCTCCTCTTACCCTAAAGAAGCGGAGAGCCATGAGGCAGTTGTTGGATGTATTGAGGGAGTGTAAAATCTTATATCGCTGGTTGTTTCCCTTCGGTCTCTTTGTTAATATCTCTGATAAAAAGATGGTGATCCGCGCGCCTGCGGACTGAAACGCCTTTATGACCATTTGAATATTGAGGATTTACAGATTCCTGACTGGAACCCGGTTCAAGAATTGACATTATTACCAGCTCTTCCTCTGATCACTCCCTGGACTCCGGTAGGCTCTGGCAAGCCGCAGAGACAGAAGAGGAGAAGTGGAAAACTGACACCTTGGAGAATTCAAGTTGACAATGACTGATGGATCTAAGCTGTTTGGTGTTGAGCTGTTTGCTCCACTTTGCCATTTGTGGTGAGACTGTATCAAGATATCACAGCTCTTAATAATCCAGTTATGCCTTCATTTTTGCTATCTTTTATTTACCTCTCTCTTTCTCTATTACTATTTTTACTTTATTATCTTGCTTGTTTGAAAACCACCAGGTCGTATATGTCATTGACAGAGGCCGATGTTACTTTACGTTGCCCGCTCCTATACCTCGATCTGCTCAAGGGGCAGTCTACGTCTCTCATGGTTCTCTCTTATAGTGTGAAGTTAATACTGTCCACTATAGTTGATCTATTGACTCACAATAGATCTGGCCTGAACGTTCTTAGGCCTTTTGCTCATATATACATATTATACCCATTAGTGAACTTGAGTATATCTTTTGCACGATTCCATTCATGGGTAAATCTTCTACAGTTACTGTTATCACAGTTTGTTTTAAGTCATGTTCTTGAGTGTTTCTCTTTTGACAGGATGGCACTACCTTTTATTGTCTTACATAGTCCACGGGCATATCTGAAAATAAGTGTATGGGTTGGCCTACCCCCCTACCATAAAGATGTCTATGATTAAGGTCTGTACATATAATGTCAGGGGGCTGAACGCACCTACCAAGAGGAGCTAAATGTGTAATATGCTACGAAAGTGGAAGGTAGATATTGTGCTCCTGCAGGAGACTCATTTTAGATCTAAACACATACCCCATCTGCAACACCTAGTATATAATCAATGGTTTCATAGCACATCACCGGATTCTGCTTCTAAAGGTGCTAGCATAGCTGTACATAAGCAGTTCCCACTGGTAATGCGTTCGACCCTAGCTGACGAACTAGGCCATTATATCTTTATAAAGGGTTTGTTGGATTCCCAAATGATTACCATTGGTAACGTGTATGTCCCTAATACTAATCAAGCTTCTTGGTTACTAGAAGTTTTGGAGAAGTTTTCTAGCTTCGCAGAAGGATTGTCAGTAGTATTAGGCGGAGACTTAAATGTTGCGCTATGCCCAACTTCAGACACGTCTACAGGCACCTCAGCACTGTCGGACACTGCGCTTAGATATATAAGACATAATCTGTCCAAAGCGGGACTAGTAGATAGTTGGAGGGAACTTAATCCAACGGTGAAAGATTTCTCATATTTTTCACCTGCCCACTCCTCTTACCAGAGACTGGACTACATCCTAGTCTCCACCTCATTACTCCCTTTGTGTAGAAAGGCAAACATAGGCTCTATTGTCCTTTCCGACCATGCCCCTGTATTCCTGCAATTTCAGCTCCAGAATCTACCACAGAGGGAGTTCTTATGGAGGCTCAATGAGACTATTTTTCATAATCCCAAGATTGCAGAAGGTGTCCAAAGCAAACTAGAAGAATACTTTACAACCAATGATAATGGGGAAGTCTCATCTAGCGTACTTTGGGAGGGGCATAAGGCAGTAATAAGAGGTCATTTCATTTCCCTCGGCTCCCATCTGAAAAAATGCAGAGAATCGGAAATTACAACTATCCAGTCTCAGATCCACGCCTTAGAGTCAAAACATAAAAAATATCTCTCACCAACAGTTCTGCAGGAACTGGACTCCCTCAGATCCCAACTTAAAAACCTGTTAAACGACAGGTCAGCCAAATTGTATATGTCGGCGAAATTTAAGTATTACGCACACGGAGACAAAGCGTCTAGGTTTATGTTGTCACAGCTGAAGAAAAGACAGGCGCATTCCTATATTCACAGGATCCAATCTAGTACTGCGCAATCTCTGTTGCGTACCGATCAAATTGCAGCCAGATTTACTGAGTATTATACTCACCTGTATAATATCAATAGTGATACTCCCGATGCAGAAAAGAAGGCCAAGGTCTCTCAGGCCACCGAATGGCTGTCTTCTCTTTGGCTTCCTACCCTTCAGCCCCAGCATATACAATCCCTGATTAGACCCTTTACACTTATTGAGCTCAAAGCTGCTCTCAAATGTACCCTGTTACGCAAAAGCCCAGGACCGGATGGTCTACCAACAAAATATTATGACTCCTTTCAAGAGGTTTTACTACCAAGATTACTATCTGTATTTAACTCCTTATGGGAAAAGGGCTCTCTCCACTACCAAATGCTGGCTGCTCAAATTACTATTATACCAAAGGATGGGAAGGACCCCTCTCAGTGTTCAAGCTACCGCCCAATTTCCCTGTTAAACACAGACCTGAAGCTCCTGGCCAAAATGCTAGCTCTCAGGTTACAGCCTCTTCTTCCCCATTTGATACATGAGAAACAAGTGGGTTTTGTGTGTGGTCGGGAAGGAAGAATGAACACGGGTAGAATCATTAACATTATCCATCATGCTCATACTACCTCTACACCTCTAGTCCTTCTCGGCACTGATGCCGAGAAGGCCTTTGACAGGGTAGATTGGACATTGGCCCTTAGACAATTTCTCATACCTGACGCCTTTATTTCCATAGTTATGGCAATGTATAAAGCCCCCAGTGCACGGGTCCTGGTCAATGGTGTTCTATCTCCCCAATTCACAATTAGTAACGGGACCCGACAAGGGTGTCCCCTCTCCCCCTTGCTGTTTATCCTTTCACTTACATAGTAACATAGTAACATAGTTTGTAAGGCCAAAAAAAGACATCTGTCCATCCAGTTCAGCCTGTTTTCCTACAAGTTGATCCAGAGGAAGGCAAAAAAAACCCCCTGTGAGGTAGAAGCCAAGTCTAGAAAAAAATTCCTTCCCGACTCCAATCAGGCAATCAGAATAACTCCCTGGATCAACGACCCCTCTCTAGTAACCATAACCTGTAATACCCTCCAGAAATACATCCAGGCCCTTCTTGAACTCTTTTAGTGAACTTACCATCAACACCTCCTCAGGCAGAGAGTTCCATAGTCTCACTGCTCTTACCGTAAAGAATCCTCTTCTATGTTTATGTACAAACCTTCTTTCCTCCAGACGCAGAGGATGTCCCCTCGTCACAGTCACAGTCCTCGGGATAAATAGATGATGGGAGAGATCTCTGTACTGACCCCTGATATATTTATACATAGTTATTAGATTTCCCCTCAGTCGTCTTTTTTCTAAAGTGAATAACCCTAATTTTGATAATCTTTCTGGGTACTGTAGTCCACCCATTCCAGTTATTACTTTAGTTGCCCTCCTCTGAACCCTCTCCAGCTCTGCTATGTCTGCCTTGTTCACAGGAGCCCAGAACTGTACACCGTACTCCATGTGTGGTCTGACTAGTGATTTGTAAAGTGGCAGGACTATGTTCTCATCACGGGCATCTATGCCCCTTTTGATGCAACCCATTATCTTATTGGCCTTGGCAGCAGCTGTCTGGCACTGGCTTCTATAGTTTAGTTTACTGTTCACTAAAATTCCTAGGTCATTTTCCAAGTCAGAGTTACCCAGTGCTTTACCATTTAGTATGTACTGGTGACTTGCATTATTCCTTCCCATATGCATAACCTTACATTTGTCGGTGTTAATCCTCATCTGCCACTTTTCTGACCAAGCCTCCAGTCTATCCAGACCCTGCTGTAGCAGTGCACTGTCCTCCTATGTGTTAATTACTTTACACAGTTTAGTGTCATCTGCAAAAATGGATATTTTACTATGCAAACCTTTTACAATACCATTAATAAATATATTGAAGAGAATAGGACCCAATACAGACCCCTGTGGTACCCCACTAGTGACAGTGACCCAATCTGAGTATCTACCGTTAATAACCACCCTCTGTTTTCTATCACTGAGCCAGTTACTTACCCACATACAGACATTTTCTCCCAGGCCAAGCATTCTCATTTTATATACTAACCTTTTATGTGGTACCGTGTCAAACGCTTTGGAGAAGTCCAAATATACGACATCCATTGAGTCGCCGCGGTCAAGTCTAGAACTTACCTCCTCATAGAAACTGATTAAATTGGTTTGACATGACGATCCCTCATGAAGCCATGCTGATACGGAGTTATTTGCTTATTTCATTGAGGTACTCCAAGATAGCATCTCTCAGAAAACCTTCAAAACAGTTTACCCACAACAGAAGTTAAACTTACCGGCCTATAGTTTCCGGGCTCTGTTTTGGACCCTTTTTGAATATTGGCACCACATTTGCTATGCGCCAATCCTGTGGAACACTCCCCGTCAGTATAGAGTCCTTAAATATCAGACATAAGGGTCTGTCGATGACATTACTTAATTCTCTTAGGATACGGGGGTGTATGCCATCCGGTCCTGGTGATTTGTCTATTTTAATATTTTTAAGACGTTGCTGTACCTCTTCCTGGGTCAGAGAGGACACTTTTAAAGGGGAGCTTACTTTTATACTCTGCATTTCATCTGACAGTTTATTTTCCTCAGTGAATACAGTGGAGAAAAAGTTATTTAGTAGCTTCGCTTTCTCCTCATCGCTCTCTGCAACTCCCCCCTCATTACTCTGTAAGGGGCCGACACCTTCAGGTTTATACTTTTTAGTATTTATATAATTGAAGAACATTTTAGAGTTAGTTTTACTCTCTTTGGCAATTAATCTCTCGGTCTCTAGTTTGGCTGCTTTTATTTGTCTTTTTTCCTTATAGTTTTTCAATGCTTCCTCGCTCTCCTCCTGTTTTAGTGATTTAAATGCTTTCTGTTTGTCATTTTATTGCTTTCTTTACAGCTCTATTTATCCACATTGGTTTTTTTCTTGTTCCTTAACCTTTTATTCCCATAAGGTATGTACCTCTCACAATTAGATATTAGGATGCTTTTAAAAATCTCCCATTTTGTGGCTGTATTTTTATTTTTGAGGACTTTGTCCCAGTTAGTTAGGCCTATGGCCTCTCTTAGTTGGCTAAATTTTGCTTTTTTGAAGTTTGGTATTTTTGTTCCTCCCTGAAGAAACGCTCTTTTGAATGACAGTTGGAAGGTTATTATATTATGGTCACTATTTCCCAGGTGTCCCCCGACCTGCACATCTGTTATTCTGTCAGGTCTATTGGTTAATACTAAGTCCAGTATGGCCGTCCCTCTAGTCGGGTCCTGAACCGGTTGGGAAAGTAATTGTCTTTGGTTATTGCCAGGAACCTGTTTCCTTTATGAGATGTACAGGTTTCAGTTTCCCAGTCTATATCTGGGTAGTTGAAGTCCCCCATAATAACAACCTCATTATGATTTGCCGCCTCTTCTATTTCGTTTAGAAGTAGATTTTCTGTGGTCTCTGATATATTGGGTGGTTTATAATAAACCCCTATTAGTATTTTATTATTGTTTTGGCTCCATTTATTTCTACCCACAGTGACTCCACATCTTCATGTCCCTCACTTATATCTTCCCGCAGTGTGGGCTTTAGACAGGACTTTACATAAAGGCAGACCCCTCCCCCTCTCCGGTTTTGACGATCCTTTCTAAAAAGATTGTAACCCTGTACGTTAACTGCCCAGTCATAGCTATCATCCAGCCATGTCTCAGTTACTCCCACTATGTCATAGTTCTCCTCACACATCACTAATTCCAGTTCACCAGTTTTATTAGCTAGGCTTCTGACATTAGTGTACATACAATTAAGAGGTTGATGTATATTTCTTACCCTACACCTTCCTTCTGATCTGTTCTAGTTCCTCCTTCCATTCCTCCCTCAGTTCCATTACCTTGCCC